>OY856412.1:541716793-541739293 GCA_963693085.1 Alisma plantago-aquatica | reverse complement strand
TTGTTACCCGGCGGGTAGTTTTGATTAAGTTACCCGGCAGCATGCTCACGGTGGCAGGCGCATGTAAATAAGTTGAAGTTACTGTAGCACGCGTTCAGGAAAGAAAAAACCTGATCGTCTGTGCCGCCGCCAGGATGATACATTCGGTCTACCCCCCATCTGCCGATCATCTACGTCATCCACCATCGTCTGTGCCACCGCCAGGCTGATACATCCGGTCTACCCCCCATCTGCCGATCATCTACGTCATCCGCGATCGTCTGTGCCGCCGCCAGGCTGATACATCTGGTCTACCCCCCCATCTGCCGATCATCTACGTCATCCGTGATCGTCTGTACCGCCGCCAGGCTGATACATCCGGTCTACCCCCCATCTGCCGATCATCTACGTCATCCGTGATCGTCTGTGCCGCCGCTAGGCTGATACATCCGGTCTACCCCCCATCTGCCGATCATCTACGTCATTCTCGATCGTCTGTGTCGCCGCCAGGCTGATACATCTGGTCTACCCCCCATCTGCCGATCATCTACCCCCCATCTACCGCTTAACGCCCTGCATATGTAATTCCGCCTATGATTCCAACTTCCTTGGCGTATTTCAATCTCCATTTTACATTTCTTCCTTAGAAATACCTACATTCATTTCCATTCCCGAATAACAAGAATGGTTTCCCCTTTTATCAATCTTGCAGAGCAGGACGACTAAGGTGTCTCCCACTTTCGTCTGTGTATCCCGTGATGGTATCAATTTTCACCAAGTTGATTCCACCGTTAAGACCTGTTGTTCTGAAGCTCACGCCGTTGAGGAGGAGGGAGTGGGTGTGGTTGGAGAATTACCTGTTCTTTCTGCATATTCAGGGGCAAATTGTTGTTGTGTGAATTCCACGCCGCTTAGGAGGGAGTGGAGGTGGTGGGAGAATTCACTGTTCTATCTGCATTTTTACAAGCAACAGTTTTTTCAAGCTACATTCAGGTAGATTTTGTATTTCTCTTTGTAAATTCATTCAGTTATACTCATTTTTTTTTGTTTTTTTCTCATCATTTCAATGTTTATTCATCCCTCTATCTTGTGTGGGAAAGAAACCCAATTTTTGTTTCTGCATTGTCGTTTTTGAAGTAGTAACTGGCATACATGTTTTTATGTTTTGCGTAGTTACTCTCTTGTTATAATTGGTTACTCTTTTGCCCTACTGAGTTACTCTTGTTGTGTTACAGAGTTACTCTTCTGATCTTCTGAGTTACTCCAACACACTGTCATGGATCCCAGCCTTGATACGGATGCTGCTAATGCAAGTGTCGGCCGTGATGATGATAATCCTCAGTCTGCTCATTCTATTGGTGTTTCCTCTCCATCATTAGCTGCAGTCCCTAGAGTTGGCCTTCAGTTTGGAAGTCTAGATGAAGGTATATCCTTCTATTCCAGCTATGCTGGAATGATTGGGTTTAACATCAAGAAATACGAAAATAGATATGAACGGGGAAGTAAGATTCTAGTTGCTAAAGATCTGGTTTGTGATAAGCAGGGTAAGATCTGTCATTCTAAGAGGTCTAGAGGGCTTCTGAGCCCCGTTTGTGATGAAATGGGTAACTTGCAGGATAAGTTGTCCAAGAAGCACAGGCGTTCTGTGAAGAGGTGTGGTTGTGAAGCCATGATACGTTTCACACTGGATATGTCCTCATCCATGTGGGTCGTGACTGCATTTGTTGATGAATACAACCATGATCTTGTTGACGTTTCTCATCTCCGTTACCTCAAGTGTAACTCATCTCTTGATGAAACTCAAAAAGAGATCCTTTCTTCCATGAGCCAAGCTAACATACCTGTATCGAGACAAATTGCATTGATACATCCGAGTCTGGTGGCTGTGAAAATATGACATTTACTAGTAGACAAGCTCATGGACACATCAGTAGCAAGAGGAAAGAGTTGGCCAAATACGACGTTGACATGGTTTTAGATCGCTTTTCCAGTTTCAAAGCCATCGATCCGAAATTCTTCTATAGCTACCAAAAAGACCCCAATTGTTGCCTTACTCATATGTTTTGGGCTGATCCTATCTCTGTTGAAGACTGCGGGCTATTCGGGGATGCGATTGTGTTTGACACCACCTACCGCACCAACAAGTATTCGATGGTTTTTGGAATGTTTGGTGGAGTTGATCACCATCGCAAGATAGTGTTGTTTGCATCTTCTCTGCTGGTCGATGAGAAGTATGACTCATTTGTCTGGGTTTTCAAGCAGTACTTACTTTGTTTTGGCAAAGAGCCTATTTCCATCATAACCGATCAGGACCCTACTATGAATGTTGCTATCATCTCTATTTTTTCCAATTGCAAGCATCGCTTCTGCAGCTGGCACATCCTTCAGAAGCTTCCCTCCAAGCTTGGTGGCATTCCTAACAAGGACCAGATCATAAGCTTGTTGAATGATTGTGTCTGGAATGTGGATGATGTCGACATTTTTGAAGAGAGGTGGGATTCTGTAATTCAGGAGCATGATTTGTTGTTCATCACCTGGCTTTCTGATATGTATGTGATGCGTTGTGATTGGGTTCCGTGCTATATGCAGTCCTCCTTCTTTGCGGGCATGAGGATGACTCAAAGGAGAGAGAGCCTGAATGCGTTCATTAGGAGCCATGCAAATAGTAGGAAGACTCTATTTGAACTTGTATGTTCATTGGAGACTGCGTACTCTCATGTGCGGGAGATTGAAAATTTCAAAGATTTTGATGACGAGTACAGTAACCTCCCTTTGTCATCATTGTGGCCCCTAGAGGAGCAGATGAGAGGTATATACACCAAGTCCATCTTTAAGATATTCCAGTCCGAGGTTCACCAAAGTATGGTCTACAATGTAAAGCAAGCTTCAGAAGGTGTCTTTGAGGTGTATCGCGTCGGTGGACTTGGAACTCCCTGTATATTGAAGAAAGAGTTATCTAGTGACATTGTTTCCTGCAGTTGCTTCATGTTGGAATTCAAAGGCATCCTTTGCAGGCACATCCTCTCTTATTTGAAGAGCCGTGACTATTGCACTCTTCCCGAGCCTTACATTCTGAAGAGGTGGACCAAAGGGTACAGAGAACACCCTTTGATTTTTAGCAAAGCGTCAGTTAAGCATCCATCCACTGGGAGGACACTTCATCTTGTTTTTGCCTGCAATTCTATTGTCAACATAGCATTTAGTAACAATGTTGTAGATCTTTGCCATGAAAAACTGTTAGCTTTATGAAAGGAGCTCTTAGACTTGGATCTCACTGATCCTGGTGCAGGCGCTGGTGCAACCGCTTCTAATACAGCTTCCTCTTCTGCTGTCAAGGTCCATATACCTAGTAGTTGCAACACTAAGGGAAGACCTAGATCGACCTATGTGAGGTTTAAATCTGGAGTTGAGATTGCACAGTCTAAAAGAGAGAGGCAGTGCAAGAATTGCTTAGAGTTTGGGGTCAACCATGATAGCAGGAACTGCCCTATGAAGAAGTAGTCCATTCCTATTATGGACTATGTGTTGTTGTTGTTTGCTATTCAATGATTATCTCTGTTGCTGATTGTGTGGTCTGTTGATGCTGGATGTTTTTTAGTGGAGTTTGTAGTTGATTAGCGTGTGAGTGAGGGATATTCAAATCTGTAATGGGTTGTTCTTTTTGTCTGCAGTTTTTGTGAAAGTGATTTTGTAACCATCCATGTATTTTTACTTTTGTGTTTTGTAATGTATTTTATGTGTTACGTTGAACTCCACTAGCTATATGTATACTTTGAATATGCTTCAAAGAATCTGTTTTGATCAGAGTTTACTCTTTTGCAGAATATTTTTTGTTTTATCTTCGTGTGCATTGAATACTCTTTTCTTTTGGAATACATACATTTTTGGATTAGTACAATTTTTTTCATGGTTTGTTCAGTGTACTCACGAAATGTCAGTTTTTGCTACTATGCCATACACTGGTAGAGTTACTTTCTGGTTGTTGGAGTTACTTTTTATATTGTCACAGTTACTCTCAGTGTTCTCACAGTTACTCTCAGTGTTATCATAGTTACTCTCAGTGTGTATCATAGTTACTCTTAGTGTTCTCTCAGTTACTCCTTAGTGTTGTCACAGATACTCTCAGTGTTCTCGCAGTTACTCTCAGTGTTATCATAGTTACTCTCAGTGCATATCAGAGTTACTCTTAGTGGTCTCTCAGTTACTCCTTAGTGCTGTCACAGATACTCTCAGTGTTCTCACAGTTACTCTCAGTGTTATCATAGTTACTCTCAGTGCATATCAGAGTTACTCTTAGTGTTCTCTCAGTTACTCTTAGTGTTCTATCAGTTACTCTCAGTGCTATCAGAGTTACTCTCAGTGCTATTTGAGCTACTCTCAGTGTTCTACCAGTTACTCTCGGTGCTATCAGAGTTACTCTCAGTGCTATCTGAGTTACTCTTAGTGTTCTCTCAGTTACTCTTAGTGCTAATTGAAAGTATATATAATCAGACAAAAACACTACAGATAAACATTCAAGATTACAACATTCAAAGCATAAAATGTTATATATTATACAACCATATCAACTATAAAGAAGGTCCATCAACTAAACATAAAAATACAGAAAAATACAGCCATATCAACTATAAAGAAGGTCCATCCCTGGCGATAGATATCATACACACAATTCCTTCCTTTGGAAAGCATAGACATCAAGCCTAAACACATGTTCGTATCTGAGAAGTTCATATCTGTTGTAAATGAGTGAACCTACAAAGGATAAGAGAAAAGGCTAAGAGAAAAGGGCGTCGGTGCATACCTATTTGTGAAAGGAACGCTGGACAGACGAAGAAGCAATGTCTTCTGCAGATGTTGAGGTGTCCGCTATTGTGGATGAGTCAACCTGAACGGGATTTACAGTTGATCCCGGCGCTGCTTGGTATTTGTCCCTAACGAAGAGATGATCTGCAGAGTCCTCCGATCCAGAGTATACTTCGTCGCCAGGCATTCTGAAGAGCGGAATAAGCTCGGTTGGTGTTTCTAAGAACTAATATGTGATCCATGCTGTGATGGTCTGGTGATCAGTTGGCTTGAGGAAGATGATCCAACCTTTGCGAAGACTGAGCTATGCGATCATCCTTTTCCAGCCCTTAGCAGTTGAAAGTGACCTATTTTTATTCTACATAAGGGTTATCTGGAAAGACTGGTTTCCGATTAGGAAGGTGGTCTTGCCTGGTTTGATGTGAAAATGGAGATGGTTCCATTCTATAGGAAGTAGAATGGATTCCACTGTCTTTTCGTCAATGGTGTAGTTGATTGGCTGGATGAACGGCTCCATGGTAGGCTGTGAAGAAATGTTAAAGGGGATCTGAGGAGATGGTCAAGGGGGTGCTACTGAAATGTTAAGGGGGTTGTCGGTATTTCTTCTGTAAAACTGTACCTTCTGTAAACTGTAGCAGTCGCAGATGAAGAAGAGGTGGACGTAGAGGGTGCCGTGGAGGATGGAGATGTTGAAGATCTGAAAGCCCCCCGCTGTGTTGTAAATCATAGCAGTCGCGGACGAAGAAGAGGTGGACGTCGAGGGTGCCATGGAGGATGGATATGTTGAAGATCTGAAAGCCCCCCACTGTATTGTAAACTGCAGCAGTCGCGAATGAAGAAGAGATGTACGTCGAGGGTGCCGTGGAGGATGGAGATGTTGAAGATCTGAAAGCCCCCCGCTGTATTGTTGGTGCTGCAAATATGTGCAGCATTGAGAGTAATGCTCTGTGTTGTTGGTGCTGCAAATATGGACAGAAGTGCTCTGTCCTGTTGGGTTGCAAAGATACACAGTAGTGCATTGTGCTATGTGTATGTGCATTTACATCGTACAACAGACTCTTGTACATATCTTTATAGCTATGTGCTCTCTTTTCTTCACTTTTCTGGTTCCTTCTTTAATAAAGAATCGTGTACAGCAGACTCCTGAATGCTAGAGTTACTTTTTGTTTTATCACAGTTACTCCTTAGTGCTGTCACAGATACTCTCAGTGTCCTCGCAGTTACTATCAGTGTTATCATAGTTACTCTCAGTGCTATCAGAGTTATTCTTAGTGTTCTCTCAGTTACTCCTTAGTACTGTCACGGTTACTCTCAGTGTTCTCACAGTTACTCTCAGTGTTATCATAGTTACTCTCACTGTGTATCGGAGTTACTGCGCTGCATAGTTACTTTTTGTTTTATCACAGTTACTTTTTGTTTTATCACAGTTACTTTTTGTTTTATCACAGTTACTCCTTAGTGCGTATCAGTGTGTATTAGTGTTATCATAGTTACTTTTTGTTTTATCACAGTTACTCCTTAGTGATGTCATAGTTACTCTCAGTGTCCTCGAAGTTACTCTCAGTGTTATCATAGTTAGTCTCAGTGTGTATCAGAGTTACTCTTAGTGTTCTGTCAGTTACTCCCTAGTGTTGTCATAGATACTCTCAGAAGCAAACATATCTCGATACAGGTATGTTAGCACTGAGAGTAACTATGATATGCAAAACCACAACAGTCTAACTCAAAGTATATATCTCCATACAAAACCACAACAGTTTTACATTCAAGAACACAACATTCAAAGCACAAAACGCTATATATTAAACCCAAAAATACTCGTATTTGCAATATGATTTAGATCAAACATGTAATTTTTAGGATTTTCACAGCACACAAGTAATGTATCTCATAGCTGTTACACATCAAAATTCCAGAAGCAAACTGTTCAAGTTTTACATTTCAATTAATAATTCACTATTTCAGCTAAAATCCAGCCATTTATCTAGGCTTGAAACAGCTTCTTCCTCCGTTTTCTTCTCTTCATCTGGTGCTTCTGTCTTCACTTCTTCTTGTTGCTTTTGACATTCATCTATTCCTCCCTTTCTCTGCTCAGATGGACCTTCTTTGATGACTTCATTGTTATCTTTTTAATGTGCTTGTACAGGTTGCAACTCCCCCCTCGCCATCATTCTCTGAAAAATATCAGCCCTTATGGCTGGCATGTCCTTGCAGGTGAAGTCCATGTGTTTTCCATTTACCAGGCATTCTAGGTACTTCATGACGAAGATCCCACAGTCAAGTGAGTCTTCTGCCTGTTGTGGACATAGCGGGTACTCCTGTCCCCATTGTGATAGTTGGTCACCTTTTTCTACCCCCCTGAAGAATTCTTGCACAATACCCACCTGCATTAAAAATACACAACTCTTATTAATCATCAATCAACAAATATTAACCCTGTCAATCCACTACAAGTAGAGTTTCTTTTTATAGAACGCTTACCCATCTAAGGAATTCCTTTTTTGACTTGCTATTTCCACTCATTGAGTTATAAGACCGGTGTGCTCCTTCCCTGAAACTTGCCTCGTACAAGCTCCAGTGGTTGTCATTGTTCAATATGGTGAACACCGAGTCCATTGTGTCCCAATCTTTCATCAGGACGTTGAATAGTGGAGATAGCATGTTGATCTGCTCCATGGTTATGTTTTCAACATCAAACGCCAGCTTCTACTGCAAATGCAAATTCACATCTATAAGTTTCAGTTTGTGTATATATTTTTGTATTTTTGATGTAATTTTGTATACCAATTTTGTTCTTCTTACCGGAGCATATGTGCTCAAGCAGTGCCATGACAGACCCTTCTTTCTCCTTTTGCTTGTGGTAGCTTTGAGCATCTGTACAAAGCAGTCCATAACCTAAAAAAATAACCACAAGATTTCTTTGTTTAGAAAAAAACCACAAGTTCTCAAAGAGTTACACTACTATTTATTAGTTTCTTACTGGTGATTGCATCATTTGATCTTTGTACAGTACGGTGGCGAGGTCCTTCCCCGTGCACCAAGTGTCATCACTAAATCTCCATTCTTGTTTTGACCTGCCAATCGCTTGTATAGATGTTATACATATTAGTTTTGGATATTGAATAAGAGATGTTTTATATGTGTACACTTGGCAAAATAAAAAATTCTCTTACATTTCTTCTATATTTTCCATGAAGTGGTGGACAATTTCCCTGGATTGTTTTGTTTTGAAATGCTCGAAACTAATGAAGTTTGACAACTTGTGCTGTCAACAACAAAAGAGCACTTCATGTTAGAATCAATCTTCATTTTCTACTAGTTATACTATGTTGATATGTCGTACGGTTACTCTAGTCCATCGTATAGTTACTCTTTATGTTCTTACAGTTACTCTTCTAATTCACATAGTTACTCTAGACCATTATAGAGTTACTCTTTATATTACTACAGTTACTCTACAATATCACACAATTACTCTACTGTATTTACACAGTTACTCAAGTATTGATATAATTTAAAGGAGATGCAACCTTACCTTTTCCTCCCTCCTCTTCTTCACATTTTTCTCGATGCTGCCTATGATTTGCTATTCTATCTTTGACAATTTTTTTATGGGCTCCTCCTTCTGCCCTTCTTCATCGATTATATTCTTCTGTTGTTCACCTATTTCTTCTGCATCTCGTGCAGATTTTCCGTGGTCCAAACCTTCAACTGATTTTTCTTTCTTCTCCTCCTCCTCATCATTTTTCTTCCCATCATTCTCATCTTCTAAGTCATTATCTTGCACATATTTTCTTCTGAGGCTCAGCCTGCCTCGCTTCCTCGGCTTGTCGTCCTTATCCATACCTTCATTCTCTACTTTGCTCGTCGAAGCAACATCCTTATTGGGTTCTTGAACATTCCCCGATGAGAACCTCTCAGCAGATTGTTCGAATCCACCGACAGGTGACTGTGATTTGTCACCTTCATCTCCGAATTTTCTCCTCAGATTTTTGTTCTCCTCTTCCAGCTCGACTATTCTATTTTCTAGCCGTTTCTTCTCTCTCTGCATTTCAGTGAATGCCTCAACAGCAATTTCATGCATATCTCCTTCTGCATCTTTATCTCCTCCTCGAGTATTTGAATTCTTCTCGCCATGTTGGATTCATCAGCAGGCACTCCTTTTCGGATGACTGGCTTTGTTGGCGCCTTGTCTGGTGTTTGTTTACTTTTCACCCTTTTCTCCACAAGGTAGTAGGGCATGTCTTTCATTGTTCTTGCAGCTCGCCAGTTATCCCCCTGGTCTATATTCATACCTTCACAAACCTGTCCATAAAAAAATCAAAAATAGTATTTAACAATGCAAACTTGTAGGATTTTGTTATATATTAGTTTTTGTAACAAATAAGAAATATTCTTACATCCTTAGGATTCACAACCCCTAAATCCATAAACTTCTCGACCGGCGCAGCCCACTTCTTTATCCTTGGCTTTGCGTCGAGGAACGTTGGCTTTGCCATGTTTGTCATCTCATATGCCCAAACCTACATTTAAATAGAGTGAAAATTCAATGCATATGTAACTGCCCCCCATAGTCATCATTGTAACAATTTTGTAGATGAAGATAATTTCGTTCACTTACACATAGGTACATCACACACCCTGTTGTGTAGAGGGTGGTTTTCCCTTTCTCCCCTTTCCTCCTCAGCTGGACATTTTGCTTCAGCATCTTCATATTCCTGAAGATGCTCCCATGCACCAGCTTTGCCCAATTCATCTGCGTCGTTTCAGTAACATCGTCTAGGTAGTGCAGTATGTAGATTGGTGTGCAAAAGCTGGTGTCTGGGAGTAGGAATGTTGCCAGCAGATTGTTGCCAAAGCTTTGCTAAGTTGTCCTTGTACAGGACATCCTTTTCCCTTAACCTCTTAGATGTGTCCTCTTCATTTCCTTTTTTACCTGTTGCCCTGGAAAATTGTTGCCATATTGATCTCACAATCTCAGAATTTTTCCTAGGTATGATGTCCATACCTCTGCTTGGGATACCTAGAATTACCCCTACATCCTCAACCATCATCCTTCTTTCCACCCCTCTGGCCAGCAAAAACCTGTCATCATCTACATATCTGTCTATCAAATCTTCCAAGAGGCATACATCAACCATAACATTCGGCATCTTTATCATGTTTACAAATGTCGTCGCCCTCATCATTCTTATATGATTACTTATATACACCATGCTCTTGCTAGCGGTGATGTAGCTCTTTAGGTAACACATGTGGTACAACCTCTTTATCCCCACTGCAAACATATGAAAAGTTACTCTTAGTTTTCTTTTTCTTTTAGCATTACTTGTTACTCAGTCAAGTTACTCTTCAATTTTTCACAATTTAATCCACGGGGTAGGTTGATAATATTTTTAATACTAACTGTTTATTCTTGTAACAACAATTTTAATAAAGTTCAAGTAAGTGTCATATGATAGTAACAGCAATTTAATAAGTTTACAAATCCATTCAATATTACCTTCAGCTGCCTTTCCTTTCTCCCTTTCTGTCCTCTTAATTATATCCTCTTTTTCTCCCTCATAGGTAGCCTTTTCCTTTCCCTTTTCTTTCTTCCTCCTTATTTCATCTTCTTCTATCTCGTCAGCAGCCTTATCTGTATCATTAGTTTCTTCGGCCTTCCCTTTCCCTTCACTTTCTTTTCCTGTATAGGAATGAATTTACTCTATATTTTTAGTCTTTTTTCGCTTAACAATATGGTTTTCATATGTCAAACTGATATGTAAAGTGTGCAAATTACTCTTTGTTCTATGGTAGTTACTCCAGCATTTACTCTAGTTACTCTAGGCTATCATACAGTTACTCTAATGTTCTATATCAGTTACTCTTGGTATCATGTAGTTACTCTTGGTATCATGTACAGTTACTCCAGCATTTACTCTAGTTACTCTAGGCTATCGTACAGTTACTCTAATGTTCTATATCAGTTACTCTACTTCTTATAACAATTACTCTTTTAACATGCGTTGTTACTTTCTATACGATATCTTTCTGTTTCTCATTTGTAATGTACGTGCTATCATAAATTACCTTGTCGTTCTTTGCTCTCCGCTTTGTCACTCCGAGGTTTGCCTGTCTCGGTAGATCCTTTGCCTTCTTTCTCAGCCGTACCCGGCTTACTTCATTTTTCTCTTTGCTCAGACGGTTTACTCGTCAGGGGATCTACAGCCCCTCTTTTCTTCCTTTTCATTTTTGACAGAGGAGTCACAGAAGCAACCTCCTCCCCTTTCGCAGCTTCCTCTTGTCCCGTTTCACCGGTGTTCGCATCCCCTTTTTTCATCTTCTATTCCGCAATTGCTTCTTTCTCCACTACATCTGTTGTCTTGGGCATCGTAGCCCATTCGGTATCCCCTTTCAGGGTAGTATGTGATTCTACGGCCGCCGCTTCTTCTGGTTCTTTGGCCATCTTCTCCTCGGCCTGATGGGGCTGCATTTCGAAGTCATCGTCTTCTTCAATCACTGGACATAGACTCCTTCTCCACGGTGGCATTGTCGAGGTCTTCCTTGACGCTTTCTTTGTTCTCTTCATCTTGGAAGAGGTAACTGATTCAGAATTGAGATGTAGCGAGACGTGGAATCGAAGATGGTGGAGATGGAGGAGCAAGTAGAGACGGAGGAGTTGGGGATAGAAGTTGTTGCGGTGATTTGGTCACCGGTGATTTTTGCACAAGAGGCAGAGTGATGGCAGAGGGAAGGCAGAGCGACGGTCTGAGCGAGGGTTTTAGGCAGGTCGCGTTCGAACGCTTTCTGCCTGTTTTTCTTTTTTGAAGTATTTACGGGGCAATGCCACCACGTGTTAATGGAGCCTCCACTTACGTGGAGTTACGTGAACCACTAAAAATCCTAGAGATAGAAGATCTCTAAGTTTAGCCTTACTTATACTAAGTTAAAACTCCACCCACGTATGCTAGGATACGTGGAAGTCTTATCGCAGTATAGTTAAGGGTCAAATCCTCGAGACAACGGTCTTGTTGTTGCCAACAAGATGGAAAATGTTCGAATTTCACTTAATCACTCAATAGTTGGTATTTAGATCAAAATGTTGATTTGGTTGTTTTTAAGCTAAGTGCAAGTAAAGTAAGGAAAGCAAGTAAATCTAGGTTGTTAACGATGATGAAAGATCACTAGGGTGTAATCGGTTTTTCACCGCCACTACACATCGATCAACACATGCAAAGCAAAACTTAACCTGCAAAAAGAGTTCGGTTAGTTAGTATCCTTGTAGACCTAGCCTCCTTTCGGATAATCTAGCTACGAGAAGTGCGGGAATGTTGCAACGCCAGCCATTCCCGAACAAATGGTCACATTACTTTGCATCATTCCCCTCGCAAAGTGTGTTCCTCGACATACCAAGGTTGCACTTCCATACGTCAACTGATTCCATTTCATAGTATGAAAGTGCAACGGATGATAGTGAGTTTACTCCACTTCTTGAGATACACTTCTAGATACCGAAACAGATGCATGGTGGATACATGCACCAAGAACCAACATGCAAACGAGTTTCGATTCTAATAGTACAAACATAGACAATTCATACTAAAAGATAAAGGATAACACAAGTTGGAGATCAAGCAACATGCATTCGTTAATCGTTTGATGTCGAACTAACAAAGATAAGAACTCTCTATTACAACCTAAGGATTACATTTTACATGATATGAAAGTATGGGTAGCGGGGCTACTCCCGACACCCTAGTGAAGAAGACTACTCCCTCATGACTAGGACCAAGAAGGAGGCGAGAAGAGAAAGAGAGAGCATCATCCCCACGGAGGAGGGGGGAAAGTCAACTCCTTGGGGAGAGAGAGAAACGATCCACCAGTCTTCGTAGGTTGCACGATGAGGAGATCTCCTCTTCCCACCTTCTTGGCGAAGAAGGAGAAAGCAGCTTCAGGATGGAGTATGGATCTCAGATTGACAGCCTCAGGGCGGAGGATGGAAGTGGCAGGAGTTCTGGAACGATTTGGGCAGCCTTTTGGCGTCTGAGAATTCTCTCCTTTTGAGGTGACCCTTGGGGTCTTATTTATAGGCTTAAGTTGAGCCCAAACGGTCTTGAGACCGTTTGGGGTTCTCAAACAGTTTTCCTTTATGCGGTTTCTGAGATCGTTTAGTCTTATGCGGTCTTGGGACCGTATGGCCTTCATGCGGTCTTGGGACCGTATGGCCTTCATGCGGTCTTGGGACCGTATGACCTTCATGCGGTCTTGGGACCGTATGGCCTTCATGCGGTCTTGGGACCGTATGGCCTTCATGCGCTCTTGGGACCGTATGGCCTCCATGCGGTCTTGGGACCGTATGGCTCCATGCGGTCTTGGGACCGTATGGCCTCCATGCGGTCTTGGGACCGTATGGCCTTCATGCGGTCTTGGGACCGTATGGAGTCTTTGTAATTTTTTTGTGTTTTCCTGTAATGATAAAGAAGAGAAGTTAGTTTATTGGTATATCAGCAATAAAGTAAAAATTTAATGATTCTATCTAATTTATCTAAGAAAGAGTATGGAGAATTAAGGAGAACTAATAAGATAACGTCACAAAATGGGAGGTTATCACCCCCCCCTAACTTAGGGTCTAGCTTGTCCTCAAGTTAGATAGAGCTAAGGCATGCAGTGGCGAGGCGATTTTATTTAGTTAGGGTTTCCATACTCTTGCTTCAATTCTAGATCAGAAATCTACTGAGGTCTTATTAGGACTTCTGCTTACACTAACTCTTTCGGGTATCAAGAGTTGCATGGTTCTCATGTTCCTTTCATATCGCGAGTCTCGCATTGGGACCACCTTTCTTATTATGTGCATGTCATCGACTCTAATTAGTTTTATACTTCTTTTATGAAACCTACCGGCAGCTAGAGTGGGTATGAGGGTTGGTTTAAAAGGCTTATTGTGTAATTCCCCATTCAAGTGGGGGAGGGTTTGTCTATGCTTTTAGGGTCTCGCTACTGGGCACGACACATCTGCCTTCATGAGGGCAGCTGAATGTACCGGTCGGCCGAGTCCTTTATCAGCCTTTTCATATATTAGGAGACCTTAGGATCTCACTACCGGGCACGACACATCTGCCTTCATGAGGGCAGCTGTATGTACCGGCCGGGTGAGACCTTTATTGGCTCTTCATATAGGTCCTTATGCGTGGCACAACTCTCATGTTTTTATTCAACACTCTGGCTTATATTCTAAACTCACAGGCTTAGGAAGTGGGTTTTTGTTAGGATTTTTGATTGGGCGGCCAAGCCTCTTTTATTGAAAGAAGAAAACTGTTCTTAGGGTTCTTGACATGCACTTATTTTTATTTGGTGGTCCGCTTGCGAGATTTCTTGATTTTGGATTTCCCCCTGATTTCCCTCTTGACCTTGAGAGTTTTCGGTTTGCTTTGGCCCTGAAGTTGACCTGTGAAGAGTCTGAGATAGAATTGAAGTAAAAGCATAAAAACCAATTGTGAATGTAATTTATAAATTCTCCATTCATGCCTATATGCTAATCTTGTTATTTATTCTTGAGGACTACTTTATCTCTAACTTAGCTAGGTGTGATTCTTTCCAGGATGAAAGTTATGCTTAAGAGTTATTTTATTGAAGAAATTACTGGAAAAAGTCTAAACATGAACAGAAAGTTTGAAAATGATGTGCGGAAAAGTGTGCATACCTTGCCCTTGTCCAGTGCACTCCCCCCCCTAACTTATCACGCACTCTATCCACAGAGTGTCAAAGTGATAGGTTGAGAAGTGCATGGACAAGGGCATTAGGCTTCTGTTAAACCTTTATTTGCCCCATGAGTTCTGAGTAAGGTGGCTGCGAGCTTTCCACGTAGTGCGTGGTAGTCCACTTCTGTCATGTCCTCTATAGGCTTGTGAAGGGCCACAATTGTATACATCCAGAAGATGATGTGGAAGCCGCAGTCGTTGGATTCTCTAATTTGCTGGGGGCACCTGTGGCAGAAGGCTGGTGGTTTGAAGTGATCTTTGTCATATGCTTGTGTGTGCTGACCCAAAAGATCGTGTAATTTGTCAGCACACTCCTTCGCCACTTCCTCCGTTGGTGTCTTTGGAGTTGTAGTATATTCTTTCGGTTCTGGATCATACTGGCTGTCAGAACTGTTGTAGATTATTGTTGTTCCTTCATGAAGATTAGTTGCCAATTGTTCCCTTGTCCAGAAAGGGGCATCAGCTGTTCCTTGAGGTTGCTTGGAAGGTGATGTCATTCTAAAATTATTGACAAGAAAACAATAGTTAGAATTCTTAAATTTGAAATTATAACAAAGTAATGTTATTGGAGTTTGAGGTTTATTAGATTGGTTGAGTTCAAACGGTTTTGAGACCATTTGGTCTCAAACGGTCTTGAGACCGTTTGGTCTCAAATGGTCTTGAGACCGTTTGGTCCCAGACGGTTTGGAGACTGAATGGTCCCACACGGTTTGATGACCGAATGGTCTCAAACGATTTGAAGACCGTTTGGTTCCAAACGGTTTGGATATTTTTTTTTTCGACAGGTTTGGAGGTCGGATGGTCCCAAACGGTTTGGAGACCGAATGGTCCCAAACGGTTTGGAGACCGAAAGGTCCCAAACGGTTTGGAGACCGAATGGAAGATGAACTACGCGGGAGACGAACCGCGCGGCCGTTCGTCGGTAGGAAACTGCGACGGTGACGACGGGTAAGCATGTCGACGTTACCGACGGCGATGGTGGCGACGACAAAGTTCGAAAATCTATGACCGTCTGGTGGTAGTGTAATCCATTGAACTGCTGGGTGATCTACCTGTAGGTGAGGGCGGCGAGAATGCTGGGTGCGGAGAGCAGCAGAGCAGGAGCGTGGGAATGCGCGGGGATGACGACGGAGCCGGAGGCGACAGCGAAAAAGCTGAGTCGACGGCGAGGTGATGAAACGGCGGTGGAGACGACGGCAGCATCAGAGAGGGAAACGAGCGCGAAAATGAAGCTCTGGAATGAAACAGGGAAGTCGAGAATTCGGGATTCTAGAAGAAAGAACGGGGGGGCGGAGGGTATTTATAGGATTTGGGGGGGGGGGGGGCTAACCGCTAAGGTTTTTGTTTTTAAGACCTTGTGTTTTTATGTTTGTTTTAGATTATGTGAATTTTTATGTATTTTTAGATTAATGATGAAAGAACTTAAAGAAAGCAAATAAAGTTTAAAAGAAAGTAAAAGACTAGAAAATTAGAAAAGGTGATACTCAGGTCTTGGGTTGCCTCCCAAGAAGCGCTTTGGTTTAACGTCGCTGGCTCGAAAAAATTCTGCTCCAGCTATGCTGATGTTATAGGATCTTGGATCTCTATAGTTTGTCTTGATAATTTGTCTGTTGGAGTGTGGTATTTCTTTAATCTATGACCATTAACGGTCCTTTCTCCTCCATTATCATCGAGAATAATGACAGCTCCTGTCGGGAAGATATGTTTGATTGTGAAAGGCCCCGACCATTTAGTACGCAGTGTTCCAGGAAACATTTTTAGTCTGGAATTGAATAAAAGGACTTTATCTCCGACGATTATATCCTTTCTTTTTATGTGGCCATCGTGCCACATCTTGGTTTGTTCTTTGTAAATTCTTGCATTGTGGTAGGCTGTCATTCGTAATTCTTCTAGTTCTTGGAGTTGAAGTTGTCTGAATTCACCAGCGCCTTTGAGGTCGAAGTTTAGTTGCTTAATGGCCCACCAAGCCTTATGCTCTAATTCAACTGGCAAATGGCAAGACTTCCCATACACTAATCGAAACGGTGTTGTTCCAATTGGTGTTTTGAAAGCTGTGCGGTAGGCCCATAGAGCGTCAGATAGTTTGGTGGACCAATCGGTGCGGTGCCTATTGACAGTTTTTTCCAGGATAGCTTTAATTTGCCTATTGGAGACTTCAACCTGTCCACATGTCTGTGGATGATACGGTGTGGCAACTTTATGGTTGACTCCATATTTTCTTAATAAGGCTTCAAAGCTCCGTTCCAAGAAATGTGATCCACCATCGGATATTATCGTTCTTGGAACGCCAAATCTGGGGAATATTATCTCTTTAAACATCTTGATTACCTGTTTTGAATCACAAGAAATGGTTGGTAGAGCTTCTACCCATTTAGAAATGTAATCCACAGCAACCAAGATGTACATGAATCTGTAAGATGGGGGGAAAGGACCCATGTAATCTATTCCCCAAACATCGAAGAGTTTGATTTCTTGCCATATATTCAATGGCATTTCATTTCTTTTGGTTATCCCCCCGGATAGTTGGCATTTGTCGCATGATCGCACGTATTCATGTGCATCCTTTGTAATGTTTGGCCAGTAAAAACCAGATTGCAGGACTTTGAGGGCTGTCTTCTTAGAACTCATGTGGCCCCCAGTAGGGCATGAGTGATAGTGCTCTAGAACCGAGGTGATTTCTGTCTCCGGAATGCATCGACGAAAAAGTCTATCTGTGCATAAGCGGAATAGGTAGGGCTCGTCCCAGAAATACTGCTTAGCGTCATGAATGAATTTCTTTTTGTCATGGTAAGATGCATACGGATGGATGATTCCTGTTGCCAAATAATTAACAATATCAGCATACCAGGGAAATCCAGTAGTAATCTTCATTAGTTGATCATCTGGTAAAGAGTCTCGAATGGGTAATTTATCGGAATCTTTAGCTTCAATACGACTGAGGTGATCCGCGACGACATTTTCAACCCCACTTTTGTCTTTAATCTCTAAGTCAAACTCCTGAAGCATTAAAACCCATCTGATGAGTCGGGGTTTAGCATCTTGTTTTTGGACCAAGTATCGTATCGCAGAATGGTCAGTATAAACTATGACTTTTTACCCGATTAGGTAAGACCGAAATTTTTCAAAAGCATAGATAACTGCCAGGAACTCTTTTTCGGTGGTAGTATAATTCTTTTGTGCCTCATCAAGCATCTTGGAGGCGTAATATATGACATAAGGCTTTTTGTCCATCCTTTGACCAAGGACTGCTCCTATAGCATAATCGCTAGCATCACACATAATTTCAAACGGTTGTGACCAGTCAGGAGCTCTTAGAATAGGGGCAGAGATAAGGGCATTCTTCAGAGTTGTGAAGCTATTAATGCATTCTTGGTCAAATATAAAATCTGCTTCTTTGGTCAGTAGGTGAGCCATTGGTTTTGCTATCTTTGAAAATTCTTTTATAAATCTTCTGTAGAATCCTGCATGACCAAGGAATGCCCTGACTCCTCTGATGTCTTTAGGTGGAGTTAGCTTTGAGATGACATCTACCTTTGCTTTATCTACTTCAATCCCTTTACTACTTACTCGATGTCCTAGGACCACACCTTCAGTCACCATAAAGTGACACTTTTCCCAGTTCAAGATCAGGTTGGTGTCCTCACATCTTTGCAGGACTTTTCCTAAATTGAGTAAACAGTTGTCGAAAGAATCTCTGTATACGGAAAAATCATCCATGAAGACTTCCATGATAGATTCTGTTAATCCGGCGAAGATAGCGTTCATACATCTTTGGAAGGTTGCGGGTGCATTACATAACCCGAAAGGCATCCTTCAGAAGGCATATGTTCCAAAAGGGCAGGTGAAAGTGGTTTTTTCTTGATCTTCAGGATGGATTGGGATTTGGTAAAATCCTGAATATCCGTCAAGGTAACAGAAAAAATTTTGGTGAGCGAGTCGTTCGAGAACTTCATCCAAGAAGGGCAAGGGGAAATGATATTTCCTTGTTGCTTTGTTAAGTTTTCTGTAGTCAATGCACATTCTCCACCCAGTTACTATTCTAGTAGGTACCAGTTCATTTTTGTCATTAAGAACAACAGTGGTCCCCCCTTTTTTAGGGACCACCTGCATGGGACTTACCCATTGAGAATCCGAGATTGGGTAGATGATGCCTGCTTTCAGAAGTTTGAGAACCTCGAGACGAACTACTTCCTTAAGATTAGGGTTCAACTTTCTTTGATGTTCCCTTGATGGTTTGAAATCTTCCATCATGGGCAATCTGTGCATGCAAAAGGCTGGATTTATACCCGTCAAGTCAGTCATCTTGTATCCGATAGCTTTCTTGTGTCTCTTTAGTTCATCAAGAAGTCTGTCTTCTTGGTCTATTTCCAGAGTGGAGCTGATAATCACTGGACAAAGTTTCTCGTTGTCGAGAAAGACATGTTTGAGTCCCTCGGGTAGGGCTTTCATTTCAGGAGCCTTAGGTGGCTCGGTTGCTTCTATAATGGTGACAGCCTTAAGTTCTTCAAAGGTGGCCGTTGGGGCTTCTTCAGCTTTTTCTAAGTATTGGAGGCATTGTCGCACTAGTTCATTTGCCGAGAATTCTACTTCTGGATTAGTCAAGGTATTTTCCAATTCATCAGAGGGTTCAGACATTTCTAATTGGGACATTTGATATATAGCATCCAGGAGAAAAACTTCCTCTTGAATGCTTGGACCTTTCATGCTATTAAGAACTCTGAACTGAAAAGCTTCCTTCCCAAGTCTCAAGATAATAGTTCCTACTTCTACATCGATAAGCACTCGGGCGGTAGCTAGGAAAGGTCTGCTGAAGATTATCGGGTACCTTAGGTCTTCTTGTATGTCCATAATAACGAAATCGCACGGAACATAAGAATTCGTTCCAATCCTGACAGGTATATCTTCAATGATTCCAAGGGGAGCAGTTATGGTAGAGTCGGCTAACTGAATTGTCATTGTCGTAGGTAACAAATCAGTGAAACCTAATCTTTTACACATAGAGTAAGGCATGATGGATATACTTGCCCCTAAATATGCTAAGCCCTTCTTGCTGGAGCCATTTCCAATAGAACACTGAATACCGAAGGAACCTGGGTCCTTCTTTTTCTTTGGCATTTTGTTAAGCAGAATGTCTGAAGTGGTATGAGCTAGTTTCACTATTTCGTGCTCTTCTGTCATGTATTTTCTTAATAGAAGGGTTTTCAGGTATTTGTCCCAAGTAGGCACTTCAGAAAGAGCATCGAGGAATGGTATATAAATGTATAGTTTCTTCATAGCTTCTTTGAATTTCAGGAACCTAGTGTCCATTTTGGTTCCTTTCAGCCTGTCCGGATAAGGAATTCTGGGTGGAACTTCTGGCATTGGTTCCTTTTCTTTTTCTCTTTCAGTAGTTGTAGTAGGTTTTTTCTTTTCATTGGTTGAGCTTTCTGTTGGGGAAAGAACAACTACATCATCATCATCATGGATGATTTTGGTGGTATCAGGAAGGACACGACCAGACCTTGTAGTGACAGCATTCAGTTGCTCAGGTCTATTTTGGTCATGCCTTGGGTTTGCCTCTGGTTGCCCAGCTAAGGTACCTGCTGGTGGTTTTAACTGAGCAGCAATCTGTGCTAATTGGACCTCTACAGCCTTTTGTTGAGCCTGTTGGTTTGCAAGCATGGTTTGCTGAAACTGTAGCATCTGTCTAATCAAAGAAATTTCATCAGATGGTTGGGGAGGGGCACTCCTCTATTGATATTGAGTGACTTGCTGCCCTTGTGGTTGCTGTGGGGGTGCTGTTAACTGCGGTTGTTGTGGCTGCTGCAACTGAGGTTGTTGTAGCTATGGGTGCAGTCCTTGAGGGGCATATTGGTAAGAGGGATTCCTAGGATAATTGGATCGTTGGAACCCATTTCTATAATTCCCTTGATTTTGGTTGAAGTTATTCTGAAATCCTGGTGGATGTCTATTGAAAGATCCACCTTGTGTCTGTTGTTGTGGATTGGCAGTCCCTGCAGGATTCCTGTATTGAAAACTAGGGTGGTTTCTTGGTTTGTCTGGATTGTAATACACCTGGCCAGGTATTGAGTGAATGGAGTTGACTTGCTCTGGCATTTGGTCCTTGGGATGTTCAATAATGGGTTCATATTGTGGCACTGGTGGTTGTAGATCCATCATAACATTGTATAACAGACCACATGATAATGTGGGATGATCATATGCATGACAAGCTTCGCAAGTTCCAGTAGCTGCTTTTACTTGTTGAAACTGGGAGCTTTTCTTCTTATCGTATTCTCCAAAAGAAGTTTGGAGAGCTTGTTGCTTAGTAGCAATAGTCTTTAGGGCTTCTGCAATGGCCTTGAGTTCCATGGATTCTTCAGCCTTGTAGACTTTAAGGACTCCCTTAGATTGGTTAGACGACCTTCCCCAATTGGATTGGTTCTCGTCCACTAACGTAACTATATTCCAGGCATCTTCATAGTTCTTTCTCATAAAGTTTCCTCCAGATGAGGAGTCTAAGAATTGCTTGATATCATCACTTACTCCTCTATAGAATGTTTCTATTAGTTGATTTTGAGATATGCCATGATGAGGGCACTTTCTCAGGAGTTCTTTGAATCTTTCCCAAGCTTCCGCAAGTGTTTCTCCAGGTAGTTGGGCAAAGTGGTTAATATTTCCCCTGATCTCATAGGTTAGTGAAGGTGGAAAGAATTTCTCAAGGAACTTTTCTTCTAAGGGGGTCCAAGTAGTGATGATAGGGTGCCTATCTAAAGCATTGTACCAACTTAGTGCTCTTCCAGATAAGGTGAAGTGAAAGAGGTGTAACATTATTGCCTCCAAGGCAACTCCCGCTTGAGGTACAAGGCGGCAGAGTGATTTGAATCTATTAAGATGATCCATGCAATCGTCTCCAGGTCCTCCAGAGAAAGAGATGCCTTGCATGATCTGGATCCATTGCGTCCGGATTTCAAAGTTTGGTATGTTAATAATCGGTGGTCGGACTGGGTGATCATCTTCATAATTCTTTGGGACTGCGTAGTCCCGAAGTTGCTTGTTTCTTAGCGCTAATTGAGCAGCAGCGTTCTCAGCTTGGATGCGGGCTTGTTCCTCAGCTCGAATCTCGGCAATGAGTTGTGCTCGTTGTGCAGCTATGGCGGCGTTGACTCTTTCTGCAACGAGGCATTGTTCCTCAGCCATCTGTTTGGCTCTTTGGCGATTAAGTCTAATCCTTCGATGGAAACTTCTTTCTACCTCAGAGTCGTACTCTGGTTCAGGGGAGAATCTGATGTGATGCGGAGTTTGCATACACGTTTTCTACCTAAGTAGAAGGAAATTCACACGTTTAGATGATGAAGAGAAACAAAGAAATCAAGAAGATTTGGAGTAATGGTTAAAAGAAAGTGTAAAATCCTAACCAACTAACAAGGTACTAAACAAAATTAGAACGTTCCGTTGTCCCTGGCAACGGCGCCAATTTTTGATGGAGCCTCCACTTACGTGGAGTTGCGTGCACCACTAAAAATCCTAGAGATAGAAGATCTCTAAGTTTATCCTTGATTATACTAAGTTAAAACTCCACCCACGTATGCTAGGATACGTGCAAGTCTTATCGCAGTATAGTTAAGGGTCGAATCCTCGAGACAACGGTCTTGTTGTTGCCAACAAGATGGAAAACGTTCGAATTTCACTTAATCACTCAATAGTTGGTATTTAGATCAAAAGGTTGATTTGGTTGTTTTTAAGCTAAGTGCAAGTAAAGTAAGGAAAGCAAGTAAATCTAGGTTGTTAACAATGATGAAAGATCACTAGGGTGTAATCGGTTTTTCACCGCCACTACACATCGATCAACACATGCAAGGCAAAACTTAACCTGCAAAAAGAGTTCGGTTAGTTAGTATCCTTGTAGACCTAGCCTCCTTTCGGATAATCTAGCTACGAGAAGTGCGGGAATGTTGCAACGCCAGCCATTCCCGAACAAATGGTCACATTACTTTGC